>CAUYLG010019362.1:0-24671 GCA_963573385.1 Cacajao melanocephalus | reverse complement strand
AAACAAATAATTTTTTAAAATTTTACTTTAAATTCTGGGATACATATGCAGAACATGCAGGTCTGTCACATAGGTATACATGTGCCATGGAGGTTGGCTGCACCCATCAACCCAGCATCTACATTAGGTATTTCTCCTAATGCTATCCCTCCCCTAGCCCCCAACCCCCTGACAGGTCCCAATGTGTGATGGTCCCCTTCCTGTGTCCATATGTCCTCATTGTTTAGCACCCACTTATGAGTGAGAACAGGCAGTGTTTGGTTTTCTGTTCTTCTGTTAGTTTGCTGAGAATGATGGTTTCCATCTTCATCCATGTCCCTACAAAGGACATGAACTCATCCTTTTTTATGGCTGCATAGCATTCCACGGTGTATATGTGCCACATTTTCTTTATCCAGTCTATCATTGAAGGGCATTTGGGTTGGTTCCAAGTCTTTGCTATTGTGAATGGTGCTGCAATAAACATATATGTGTCTGTGTCTTTATAGTATAATGATTTATAATCCTTTGGGTATATACCCAGTAATGGGATTGCTAGGTCAAATGGTAATTCTGGTTTTAGATCCTTGAGGAATTGCCACACTGTCTTCCACAATGGTTGAACCAATTTATACTCCCACCAACAGTGTAAAAGCATTTCTATTTCTCCACATCCTCTCCAGCATCTGTTGTTTCCTGACTTTTTAATGATCACCATTCTAACTGGCATGAGATGGTATCTCATTGTGGTTTTGATTTGCATTTCTCTAGTAACCAGTGATGATGAGTTTTTTTTCATGTTTGTTGGCTGTATGTCTTCTTTTGAGAAGTGTCTGTTCATATCCTTTACCATGTTTTGATGGGGTTGTTTTTTTCCTGTAAATTTGTTTAAGTTCCTTGTAGATTCTAGATATTAGCCCTTTGTCAGATGAATAGATTGCAAAATTTTCTCCCATTCTGTAGGTTGCCTGTTCACTCTGATGATTGTTTCTTTTGCTGTGCAGAAGCTCTTTAGTTTAATTAGATCCCATTTGTGTATTTTGGCTTTTGTTGCCATTGCTTTTGGTGTTTTAGCATGAAGTCTTTGCTCATGCCTATGTCCTGAATGGTTTTCTTCTAGGGTTTCTATGGTTTTAGGTCTTAAGTTTGAGTCTTTAATCCAACTTGAGTTAATTTTTGTATAAGGTATAAGGAAGGGGTCCAATTTCACTTTTCTGCATATGGCTAGCTAGTTTTCCCAACACCATTTATTAAATAGGGAATCCTTTCCCCATTCCTTGTTTTTGTCAGGTTTGTCAAAGATCAGATGGTTGAAGATGTGTGGGGTTATTTCTGAGGCCTCTGTTCTGTTCCATTGGTCTGTTCTGTTCCATTGGTTCTGTTCCATTGTTTTGGTACCAGTACCATGCTGTTTTTGTTACTGTAGTCTTGTAGTATAGTTTGAAGTCAGGTAGCATGATGCCACCAGCTTTGTTCTTTTTGCTTAGGATTGTCTTGGCTATACAGGCTCTTTTTTGGTTCCACATGAAATTGAAAGTAGATTTTTCTAATTCCGTGAAGAAAGTAAATGGTAGCTTGATGGGATAGCAATGAATCTATAAATTACTTTGGGCAGTATGGCCATTTTTACAATATTGATTCTTCCTATCCATGAGCATGGAATGATTTTCCATTTGTTTGTGTCCTCTCTTTTTTCCTTGAGCAGTGATGTGTAGTTCTCCTTGGAGAAGTCCTTCACATCTTTTTAAGTTGTATTCCTAGGTATTTTATTCTCCTTGCAGCAACTGTGAATGGGAGTTCACTCATGATTTAGCTCTCTATTATTGGTGTATAGGAATGCTTGTGTTTTTTTGCACATTGCTTTTGTATCCTGAGACTTTGCTGAAGTTTCTTATCAGCTTAAGGAGATTTTGGGCTGAGACAATAGGGTTTTCTAAATGTATAATCATGTCATCTGCAAACAGAGACAATTTGACTTCCTCTATTTTTATTTGAATACCCTTTATTTTTTTCTCTTGCCTGATTGCCCTGGCCAGAACTTCCAATACTATGTTGAATAGGAGTAGTGAAAGAGGGCATCCTTGTCTTGTGCAAGTTTTCAAAATGAATGCTTCCAGCTTTTTGCCCATTCTGTATGATATTGACTGTGGGTTTGTCATAAATAGCTCTTATTATTTTGAAATATGTTCCATCAGTACCTAGTTTATTGAGAGTTTTTAGCATGAAGGGGTGTTGAATTTTATCGAAGGCCTTTTCTGCATCTATTGAGATAATCATGAATCATGTGGTTTTTGCCATTGGTGTGATGGATTACATTTATTGATTTGTGTATGTTGAACCAGCCTTGCATTCCAGGGATGATACCAACTTGATTGTGGTGGATAAGCTTTTTCAGTTGCTGCAGGATTCAGTTTCCCAGTACTTTACTGAAGATTTTTGTATCAATGTTCATCATGGATATTGGCCTGAAATTTTCTTTTTTTGTTGTGTCTCTGCCAGGTTTTGGTATCAATAGGATAATGGCCTCATAAAATGAGTTAGGGAGGAGTCCTTCTTTTTTTATTGTTTGGAATAGTTCAGAAGGAATGGTACCAGCTCCTCTTTGTACCTCTGGTAGAATTCGGCTGAGAATCTGTTTGGTTCGGGGCTTTTTTTTTTTTTTTTCGATTGGTAGGCTATTAGTTACTGCCTCAATTTCAGAACTTGTTACTGGTCTGTTCAGGGATTCAACTTCTTCCAGGTTTAGTCCTGGGAGGGTGTAGGTGTTCAGGAATTTGTCTATTTCTTCTAGATTTTCTAGTTTATTTGTGTAGAGGTGTTTATAGCATTCTCTGATGTTAGTTTGTGTTTCTGTGGGATCGGTGGTGATAGCTCCTTTATCATTTTTTATTGCACCTATTTGATTCTTCTCTCTTTTCTTCTTTATTAACAAAGTCTATCTACTTTGTTGGTCTTTTCAAAAAACCAGCTCCTGGATTCATTGATTTTCTTAAGGGTTTTTCATGTCTCTATCTCCTTCATTTCTGCTCTGATCTTAGTTATTTCTTGTCTTCTTCCAGCTTTTGAATTTGTTTGCTCTTGCTTCTCTAGTTCTTTTAATTGTGATGTTAGGGTGTCAATTTTAGATCTTTACTGCTTTCTTCTGTGGGCATTTTAGTGCTATAAGTTTCCCTCAAAACACTACTTTAGCTGTGTCTCAGAGATTCTTTTTTTTTTTTTTAGAAAAAGAAATCTGGCAAACTGAATCCAGCAGCACCTCAAAAAAGAATCAGGTACGTTGTGTCTTTGTTCTCATTGGTTTCAAAGAACTTATTTATTTCTGCCTTAATTTTGTTATTTGCCCAGTAGTCATTCAGGAGCAAGTTGTTCAGTTTTCATGTAGTTGTGCAGTTTTGAGCGAGTTTCTTAATCTTGAGTTCTAATTTGATTGCACTGTGGTCTGAGAACTGTTTGTTATTATTTCCATTCTTTTGCACTTTAAAGCAAATAATTTTATCATGTGAATCAGGATCTAGATACACTATAAACAGGGCAAACTAGGGCTCCTTTACTGCTAATTACATATAGCTCTTTAATTCTCCATAAATAACCAGAAGAGTATATGCAAAGTACACACATATTTTGGATAGGGACACAATATCATCTGTGGGTTGAGGCAGAAAGAGAAGTAATCTTAAGAGGTACTGGAATTGACATATCACCAGAGTTAGCTTTTGAATGCAACCTAGGTGCATGTTGTTTTAATAAATGACATGTTAAGAAGCGAATAAAGCATGATTATGAACACCTATTTCTTTCAGGTAGTCTAATGCCACCTTTGAGAAGTAAGTGTTTTGTTTCTGTGATTGAAAAGCAGATACTTAATAACAAAGAGTGACACATTGAGCAAACGTAGGAGCTCAGACAAGATGGTGGACTCAGACAATTGGAAAAAAAATTGCTAGTAACATCTAAAAACGCTGTATAAAATATAACTTGAAAAGAGATGAATTGCTGAGCTCAAAACAAAAAGAAGGAAGGGGTTTCTATTGACAGAAAAGAAGAGGAACTGAAAATCAGAATTTTAAGTGCATGGGCTGAACCATTGCATGGAGGCATGGGTATTAATGGCTAAATGGGATCAGGAGAGCCTCTGGGGCCAGCCAGGCAAAGAGTTGAAATCTCACTCTAATAGAATTGATAAGCAAGGTAATATGGGATTTTAAACAACAGTCTATTAATTCTGAGGGATATCACGTACATCCAGTGGCTTTTATGTAAAAAGAAGAATTTAGAGAGGTGTTGATGTGAGGCTTACCCTTAAAAGATTAAACATGATTTCTATAAGAAAATAAAGGAAGAAAAAGACAATCTGAGGCGAAAAGATTCTACCCATAAGCAAAGAGGCATCAATCAATTGCCAAAAGGAAAACTGTTAGAGATGAAAGATTTCTAGGGTGCTAATGGTTCTGACATTCTGGGACTCTATAATTTAATGCTGAAATTTTGTGTTTCTAATGCTGTATGAGAACTATGAGGCTTCTGCTATTTTTCCACTCTCCAAACTTGAATACTTGAATACTTCCTTATCATTTCAAGCAAATAGAACAATTACCATTCAGGGAGTACATTTTGTTTTTATTCCCTCAGTTTCCTTTTGCTTGTGTTTACTATGTATCATTTTGTAGGTATTAAAACATTTAATGCTTGTATGAGCCTTCATGTGTATGCACATGTTGTCATCCTATTTTAGAGATGAGTAAACTTAGCTCAACTAGAAACTGGTTTGTTGTCATTTTCAGCCCTGCTGACAGTTGATGGATCTTGCAATTCTAGAAAATGATTATTCCTTCCTGATATATTCCATGGTGCCATGGTATCCACGGGGGATTGGTTCCAGGACAGCCACCAATACCAAAATCCTCATATACTCAAATCCTTTACATAAAATGGTGTAGTGTTTACATATCTTCTGCGCATATCCTCTAATATACTTCAAATCATCTCTAGATTAATTTTAATACCCAATACAATGTTAATGCTATGTAAATAGTTGTCATACTATGTTTTCAAGATGTGCATTCTAATGTTATTTTTTATTGTTTGGGTCTTTTTCCAAATATTTTTGATCCATAATTGGTTGAATCCACAAATGTAGAATCCTGCAGATACAAAGGGCTGACTGTAGTGAGATATTTTATTGATGTCTTATTGAGTATGAAATAGATTCTTACCTCTGTAAGTTGAGACAAAGCCCCTATGAATAGTTTGACCTTACAAGATGGCAAAATAACCACTTAAAGCTTTTCCAGAGCCATATGCTGCCATCACCACCTCTACCTATGGAGGGGAATATGTGTGGAGAAAAAACGGCATTAATTAGCATTTTTGCAAAGTGCAGGCAATTACTGCTAGCATTCAGAGATAAACAGTCATACAAAATAATAATTCAGAGTTACTGTCCTGATCCCAACCTGATATTCAGAACCTTGTTGCTCAACTGCTACAATCATGTTTCCACAAATATTTCCAGAAGAAAAATATTTGCCCATCAACATTCTATTCATTGTAGTTACAAGCTGATATCCACCATGCTTCTCTCTTGTTGTAGTTCCAGTGACTCCTTTATTTCATTGATTACATTTCTTTCTAACAGGAATAATGACTAACATCTTTAGCACTGTGAAGTAAATACTCATATTCCTATTTTCAGATGCTTAAGTTTGATGGCCAGAGTTGCTCGCTGATTTATTAAGGTAAATACTAAATTGTGAAATTAGATTTTCTCACTCCAAATTGCACACAAAGTACAACTTTTGTGGAAGTAACAATGTAAACATTTACTGCTGGCCCAGCATTGGCTTCTGAAGAAAAAGAAAAGAGTCTCTGGCCCTATTTTTGTTAATTGTCTTGTTCTTTCACCAGTGTTTTTCTCCTTCTCCTATATAGTAAGAATCTAGTGATTTAATTTCACAAGAGAATACAGCTGATGGATTTTTTGGGTCATTTTCACCTGGAAATAATATACACAAAATCACACAATTTTGCTTATGAAGTTTATCATACAGATTATATTTACACATGAGGCAATTCTACAAAACAAGTTCATATGTTTATTTTCTGTAAATGCCATTGATTGTAATAACAGACACTAAACCTGATCTCGATAGGAGACTGCACGAAAGGTTTGTTGGCTCATTCCCTCTTATTAAACCTTCCTTTTTTCTGATCTTACTAGATGGCTATTATAGGAGTAGACAGATTTTTGAGGTTTCCTTAAAGGTACTACATTTAGTTTTCTGTAGTGGACTCCAGCTGATCTGATATGTGCTAGCCCAAGTATACTTTCTGAATTAACTTGTAATACTGTTAGGAGAGAACAGCACACAAAAAAAGAATGGGCTCCATTCTACAGGGGAATAGTATGGGTTTAAGTGAGTTTTGATATGAAGACTCAGTACCTATGAATGTGACTTTATTTGGAAATTGGGTTGTTGCAGATTAGTTTGGGTGAGATCATACTGAAATAGAAAGAACCCCTAATTCATTATGATTGTGTTCTTATAAAAAGGATCCATTTGAACATTAGAGACAAATGCACAGGAAGAATGTCATATGAAGACTGGAGTTATGCTGCCCCATCCCAAGAAACTTTTAGACACCAGCAGAGAGACTTAGAACAGCTTCTCCTCAAATGCTTTCAAAGAGATCATAGCCCAATCAACATCTTGATTTCAAACTTCTCGCCACCAGAAATATGAGACAATACATTTCTGTTGTTCTAAGCCATCCAGTTTGTGATACTTTGTCATAGAAGCCATAGAAAACTAATACAGGATATATAAGGGAGTTGATTACTAGAGTTTCTGGGAAGATAGATAGTGCCTGGAAATGTGTCGGTTATTCTAATTTGTTTGTAGGCCAGATAAATCTCTCTTTTTTTTTTTTTTGAGATGGAGTTTCATTCTTGTTGCCCAGGCTGGAGTGCAGTGGCACAATCTTGGCTCAATGCAACCTCTGCCTCTCAGGTTCAAGTGATTCTCTTGCCTCAGGCTCCCAAGTAGCTGGGATTACAGGTGCCAACCACCATGCCCAGGTAATTTTTGTATTTTTGGTAAAATGGGATTTCACCATGTTGGGCAGCCTAGTCTCGAACTCCTGACTTCAGGTGATCCACCCGCCTTGGCCTCCCAAAGTGCTGAAATTATAGGTGTGAGCCACTTTGCCTAGCCCAAAAGTGTTCTTTAAATCAGATTTTTTATGATGATAAAAAATATAATGGCTAAAAGAATATTGACTTACCCTATGACATGACAATGATAAAAGTGAGCTTTCATTAAGTGTTTTTTATATGCCAAGCACTATGTGAAGCCCTATATGTACTATGCTTTTTAACCCTTTTGAGAGCTCAAGGATATAACATAAATTTTATTTGTGTTTTAGAAGCAAATAAACCTAATTTCTGCTAAAAAATTGCTGGCCGTGAATTAAAACCAAATCTATCAGATACCAAAATTTATGTTCTTAAACTAGAATTAATATGAAATCACAAAATGTTTAGCAACAAACATAATAAATATAATCGCAGGCATATCCTACATTAACTTTAATTTTCTCTTCTCTAGAATGTTTATAAAGCTTTAACAATAAATGGCCAGCTTGAGATCACTTTGTGATCCATTTTCCAGTTTATACCCTATGCTAATCCATGGCATCTAGCACAAGACCTAGCTCATGGTAAATCTCAAAATGCAGTAAATGAATTAAGATTTAGATTATCATATCAGTTTTTTATACGTCTACAGAGGTAGTGGAAAGGAATATTTATTCAACACTTCCTGTATGTGTTGCACTGTTAGTTACACTGTTGAAGATGTAAAAAGAAGAAATAGTTACTGCTGCCATTGTACTTCACATTACAGCTGCACTGACCATTATGATAATCAGTAGCTACATGTGGCTATCGAGTACTCGAAATGTGGCCACCCCAAATTGAGATGTGCTCTAAGTGCAAAATACTGGTTTCAAAGACCTAGTTTTAAAAAAGAATATAAAATATTCCAATAATTTATTATATTAACAACAGGTTAAATAATATTTAGGACGTACTGGATTAAATAAAATTTATTATTAAAATATTACATTTTATAATGAAAATTAATTTTAACTGTTTCTTTTTTACTTTTTTTACCATGGCTACCAGAAAATGTGAATTTTACATACGGCTTATATTATATTTCTATTGGGCAGTGATGTTCTAGAGGACAGGAGAAACACATTCGTGGATAATTGTAATCAAGGCTAAAATTTATATGATTCAGGTATGCAAATATCCTATGGGAACACAATAGAAGAACTTTCAAATCAGAAAGCGGAGTTCAGTAAGACTCCCCATAGAAAATGACATTTGCTACAAAATTAGCCAGGTGTGCTGGAGCACAGCTGTAATCCCAGCTACTCAGGAGGTGGAGACAGGAGAATTACTTGACATTGCTTGCACCTGGGAGGCAGAGGTTGCAGTGAGCGGAGATCATGCCACTGCACTCCAGCTTGGTGACAGAGGGAAACTCCATCTCAAGAAAGAATAGAACAGAAAAGAAAACAAAAAAAGGGAAGGGAAGGGAAGGGGAGCGAAGGGAGGGAAGGGGAAGCAGGGGAGGGGAGGGGAGGGTTACATTTGCATTTTTGTCTTCTCACCTTCCTGCTTTCTTGCTTTTTCTTGTTTCCATTTGTTCCTTATACATTAGTGCCGGTTTTAATGGATGCTGTGATTCCTTTTTACAAATATTCTATATAAAATATCTTAAGTGTCTATGACTGCCTTTACCAGTCACAGGATTTAGCGGGGAAAACAGACTATCTGGATCAAGGGCATCTTCTTGAAATGTACACGCTAATTGTTCAGTCATCTCTTAATTTTTTTACTTCTTCCTGTGTTTCACTATCAAAGGCTTTCTACCAGCTTTTCCCCCATAAACCTTCCTATATAAGTACAAATATATACATAAAATTGAACAAATCGTAAGACTACTGCTGATAAATTTCTGTGAAGGTCCTATACCTCTATTACCAGCACTGAGATCAAGAAATGGAAAACGCAGTGTCCTAGAAGTTCCCCATGCTTCCCAGTGTCCACACCACCAAAATTAAATAATTTCATGGACTTCTCACACCAGAGATTAGTTTGACATATCAATAAAATTGTGCATTACGTATAACCCTCTGTTTTTTGACCAATGCTCCAGCTGTTGGACATCAGCTATACCATCATTTGTTTAAATAAAAGTGGACAATCAAGAATCACCAACATATACGAGAGAGAAAGAGAGTAGTACTAAGGAGAAAGAACAGACAAAAGTTTTTAAGGAAACAAAATAATTTAGGGAAAAGATAAGAGATGTAGTGATCTCATATTCCACTAATAGAATTACCATAAGGAGAAAACAGGGAAAACTAAGAAAAAGAAATTATCAAAAACATAATGGAAGAAAATTTCCCAGAACTAGAGTACATGAGTCTTAAGACTGAAAAGGCCCATCAAGTGTTCAGTCCAATAAATGAATAAAGATATACATATAGCCTTAACTTTGTAAAACTGTAGGCTATCAAAGATAAAGAGATGACTCTAAAAGCATCTGGAGAAAAATATGACGAGTCACTTATAAAGGGATATGAAACAGCGGCTTCAGTTTGGAATCAGCAAAAGTGGATGTCTACCAGAGAATGAGGTAGTCGTGATGTCTATAAGTTCTGAAGAAAAGTTATTTTCCACCCAGAGGTGGAAATTATTCAACCAATAATACTTTCAGGCACACAAGGAATTATAAGCTTTATCTATCATTAACATTTTGTTGAAAGTTATTTGATTGAATTCTAAGAAAATAAGTGAGTAAATCAATATATTGGAAGATTAGGTAATCCAGGAAAGAGTAAATTCATTATAGGAGAGCAAAGAAAGAAGTCCCATATTTGCAGCTTATTAGCAGACCTAGAAGACAAACAATCTAGGTTGTGACGAAAAGATGGATTCTCTGTTAAGAAAAAAAAAAAAAAACAAGAAACAAATCTCCCGAAACAAAAATAACCTGATATAATAAAAGGATGACGAAAAATGGAAAGTAATTAAGAATGGTATAAAGACAAATGATATAAGGATAAAACAAAGCCGTCATTCAAATATTAAGCAAATTGAAATTTGATAAGATTTTAAGCAATTATTTGGAGGTAAGAAATAGTAATCCATTAGGTCTGATGCTAGTAACAGTCTCCTATCTGTAGTATAGAGGTCACGATATTTATTTCAGAGAGAAGAAAAGTAATGCTAACACACTCCATGGTCTGATTATACTCACAAAATTTTTAAATAACTTAGGCAATATTTTCTAACTTTTAGAGTAGACAAAGCAAAGAAGTGTAGGATCTGGTTGCAAAACAGAATATGAATTTTAACTGACAATATAAAAGTAAAAGTGAAGCTGATGTAAGTAGATAAGTGATAGTTTGAAGAGGTCTGGGTTGGATGAAAGTGGAGGAAACAGCAGGGATATTAATATGTTCCAATTAGAAAGCAAGAAACCAAGGGAGACTGATGAAAATTGATGGAAACAATTACATAGATCATTCACAAAATAATTAAAATAACAATGTAATTATCTAACAGAGAGAAGGAAGGTAGAGGACAGATATAGGGTAATTGACCCAAAACCTCTTCAGTCATATTGAAGAGGCCGTTATTCATATATTAATACAAATAATAGTAGCTAACTCTAGCTGACTAGCAGAAAAGAAGTTTGTTAAAAGAGTACTAGGAAACAGACATAATTTGGGAGATAGCAATATAACCAAGTTTGGGATTCCAGGAACAATGACTAATACAATAAAGCAAAACTAATCTAATGAGGACATTTCTATCATGGTGACTGCCTCACTGAATACTAAAGAAAACCAGCATTACTGATGCCTTAAAAGCTCCCGACTTCATTCCACTACTGTGCCAACCCACACAACTGAAAAACTGATGCCCATTTCCTCAAGTCACTTACTTCCAAATCAAACTATCATACTGCTGAGTCAGACTGGATAAAATGAAGTCAGGTATTTGTCCCCTAGCATGTCCCATGCCTGCAAAGGAGGCTGAGGTTATGCCTGGAAAGTTACCAGACATAGTAAGGGTATCTTAACGTGTTACACAACCATAAAATTGAACAAATGCTGTCAAAAGTTGATAAATTTTCAAAAAAACAAAGTGTAAGCAGATAAGCTTTGAGATAAGCACCAGGAGAAATTAAAAGCAGGCATAATATAAACAGATAGTGAAACAGAGGGTAGAGAGAAAAGTAACAGAAGACTTTTTATAAGAAGCTCTTCTACTGAACTTGTCATGACCAACAGACAGTAAAAATTGGTAAAAAAAAAAAAATGAGTAAAGATGAGGACAGATGCTTAGACAGGTAAACTAGTACATGATGGAGTTGGTAATGAAAACAAGTTTTTCTTAAAGTAAATACTCATGGGATAGAATTTAACTTAATGCGACAGATAAGGTTGAGTTTAAGGAGACAGAGCTCTTCAATGCTAAATGATTTCCTAATTTTAGAGAATGTTGAGAAAGCCTGTGTGTGTGAGAAAGCATGAAGAAACAATGGTGACAGGGAATGAAGGCATTTGAAATAAAAACAAAAGGCCAGACATTTTCAGTGTTAAAGATAATGTCAACTAGGATAAATAAGTATAGAGTTCTGAGGAAATTGTCAGTGGAGGTATGAAATATACAACCTTGTGAAGGAGAGTTTCTACAGCTAGAATTGCTGTCTCTTCTGGCTAGAATTTGTCTGTTCTGGAGAGCAGTTGACTCACGGTGTACATTTTGCTTGGTTGGTCCCTTTGGTGGGACAAGGCTCATGATAGACTGGTAAGCAGGTATTTTGAATACCATCTTCTGTGTTTGGAGCCATTTAGCTTTTAAGTAGGATATTCATATTATAATTATTTATTGATATATAACTTACAGTTAAGGGCAAAAATCTTTGGTACATAGCAATATGAATTTTTACATATATAAACAACCATATAACCACCATTCAAATCAAGGGTTTGAATATTTCCAGTATCTCAGAAGGATCCTCATACCCTTCCCAGTTAGTACTCCTCAAAGGTAACCACTATTCTGACCATAATTACTATAGATTCGTTTTCTGGCTTTTGACCTTTGTAGAAATGCAGGCTATTGCATGTATTAGTAGCTCATTCTTTTTTATTTCTGTGTAATAGTCCATTGTCTAGGTACACCTGAATCCATTTATTTATTGTTGATGGATATTTGGATGGTTTCCGGTTTTTGCCTATTATAAACAAAGCTGTTATGAGCATTCTTGTACAAGCCTTATTGTGTCGGATATTTAACCAGGGTTAGAATTTCCGTGTCACAGGATATATGTATGTTTAGCTTGAATAGTCACATGTACATATATTGTGTCATTGTCTTCTTCAAAACAATATACCCCTTTTTCACTGATATTCTATTCCTAGGATCACATCAAATTAATAAACTTTCTTATATTATCTTCCACATAGAACTTTCTTTTTATATATTTGACTCTCTGTATTCCCTTTTCCCCCTTTTTCTCTCCCCTCCATTCTTTTACTTCTATTTTTTCCAACATCCAGTGTTTTCTTCTTATGAAAAAGTAAAAATAATCTTTTTCGACTTTTTGCCCTATTTTTACAGTGAGGCAAGTTTTTCAGTGATGAGTTGAACTGTGATACAAATGGGTGAATGTTTGGCTAGAACCTTCTATAATTTGTGATTTTACAATAAAGGAAGGATGTTATTCTGTTGTCAACATTCGCCCTTAATGGTAAAGAAGCACTTAGGGCATAAATTCAAGGTGCAGGATTTCTTTTACGTAATATTTTTCTATTTACATATTGAAAAACTAGAGAGATTAGGTTTTGACATTAGAATATGTATGTATTTTTAAATATTAAAACATAAATATTAAATACAATTTTTTTAGATTAAAATTGGACATCAGATCCTTAGGCAATTACATTTAGATTGGTATTTATTATTAAAAGAACCCCTTTCCCAATGCACTAGTAATCATTATTTTATATATCTAATGGTGGTGGCAGGGAGGTGAAAGGCTGGAGGCATGTTGACAGGTACTGGGGACCTTGGGGGGTAGAGTCATAGGATAGATAGAAGGACAAATAACATTCTTTCAAGCATCCCAGTCCCCTAAGTTGAAATAGAATTGGAGAGTTTGAGTAAGCCAGTAGAGGTCACAGAAAGTTTGGGAATCTGTTCTGCGTGATTCCATTAGGACTGAGTAGGAAGACAGGTTTGTAGATATATTTCTGAGACTATTGCTCTGGGATTCATGTGAAGGTAACACTTAATGGTGCTACATAGCAAATCTTGGATATACTTGATGATGAGAGATTTCATTTCAGCTCTGGCTACAAGCTGGAAATGGCTCTTCCTGTTTCAAAGTATTTAAAGCCATCTCCCTGTTATACATGAGCAAGGACTGCTATGCCAGAGAAGACCAGTAGTTAGGACAATGGTTGATGGCTTCTATAGAACATGTTGGAGGGAAGCAAATCTCTTTAACAGTCAACTTGTAAATGCTCAGAATGAAAGAAAACAATATAAAAAACAAGAAAACACTACTGTAAGCAAGTACACAGGAACAAGACTAACACTAAGAACTCACTTTTATGGGCTTAGAAACAATGCAAATTATACTGAACAAAATAAGTTATAGTTTCCTCATATACTGTATTAAATGCAAAACAAATTAATGAAAGTATCTCTTTTATTTTGCATTTATATCAACTGCCTTGGTCATTGTTATTTTAGACTGCAGTTTTTGTCTTGCTTTTATGTTGGAATTTGGATCTGTGTCATCTTATATTTGTATCGTTAATATACCAAATAAAATATGTAATATGAGGACTTTTAAGAAATTGTTTCATTTAGCTTTCTTGTTTCGATAATTTGCAATAGAAAATAAACAGTGTTCACTAACTCCAGTAGCTGTACCACTAATTCAGAAGTTCTCTCTGCATGGTTAATGGCTATCGACTTTTAGAGTTAATCCTAAATTAAAATTTTCCTATAATTAGAGTCTATTACTAGTATCATTTTGAAAAATAAAACAAATGGAGATAATAAATATAAAAATAATTATTTTTTAATAATTTATTTTGTTTATAGATTCAAGGGTTTGTTTGCCCAAGTTTGTTATGTGGATTTATTGAATAATGTTGAGGGCTCGGCTTCATTCTACCAAAAAGGTAATTTTTCAACCTTCAGCAGCACCTCCTACCCTCTTCACTTTTGGAATCCCCAGTGTCTATTATTTCCCTCTGTATTTCTATGTGTACCCACTGTTTAGCTTCCACTTATAAATAAGAACATGCGGTATTTGATTTTTTGGTTCTGAGTTATTTCACTACGGATAATGGCATCTGGTTCCATATATGTTGCTGCAAAAGACATGATTTCATTGTTTTTCATGGCTGTGTAGTATTCCAGTGGGTGTGTAAAACATTTTCTTTTTTTGATCATACATTGATGGACACTTACGTTGATTCCATGTCTTTGCAATTGTGAATAGTGTAGTGATAGACATATGAGTGCAGTGCATTTTTGATATAATGACTTCTTTGAGTAGATACCCAGCAGTGTAGTAGAATTGCTAGATTAAATGGTAGATCTACTTTTAGTTCTTTGAGAAATCTCCATAATGTTTTCCATACAGGTTGTACTAATTTACATTCCCTCCAGCAATGTATATGCATTCCTTTTCTCCTCATTCTAACCAACATCTGTTATTTTTTTATTTTTAATAATAACTATTGTGCCTGGTGTGAGACGGTATCTCATTGTGGTTTAATTTGCATCTTTGATGATTAGTGTTGAGTATTTTTTATGTTTGTTGGCTGCTTATATATCTTCTTTTGAGAAGTGTCTGTTCATGTCTTTTGCCCACTTTCTAATGGAATCATTTGTTTTGTTCTTATTGTTTTAGTTTCTTTAAGATTCTGGATATTATTTCTTTGCTGGATACATAGTTTGCAGACATTTTCTCTCATTTTGTAGGTTGTGTGTTTACTCTTGATTATTTCTTTCGTGTGCGGAAGCTCTTTAGTTTAATTAAGTCCCATTTACTTATTTTTGTTTTTATTGCATTTGATTTTGAGGACTTGGTCATAAATTCTTTGCCTAGACCAATGTCCAGAAGAGTTTTTCTTAGGTTTCTTTCTGGGACTTTTATAGTTTCAGGTCTTGTATTTAAACCTTTATTCAATCTTGAGTTAATTTTTTTATATGGTGAGAGACAGAGGTCTAGCTTCATTCTTCTGCATATGGCTATCCAATTTTCCCAGCATCCTTTATTAAATAGGGTGTCCTTCCTCCATGGTATATTTTTGTCAGCTTGTTGAAGATCAGTTGGTTGTAGGCATGTGGCTTTATTTCTAGTCTCTGTTCTGTTCCATTGATCTATGTATCTATTTCTGTACCAGTACCATGCTGTTTTGTTTACTATAGCCTTGTAGTTTGAAGTCCAATGTCATGCCTCCAGCTTTGTTCTTTTTACCCTAGGATTGCTTTGGCTATTCAGGCCCCATTTTTTTGGTTGCATGTAAATTTTAGGAAGTTGTTTCTAATTCTGTAAAAACTCACATTGGTAATTTAATAGGAATTTCATCGAATCTGTATATTGCTTTGTGCAGTATGGTCATTTTTACAACATTGAGTTTTCAAATCTATGAACATGGAATTTGTTTGTGCTATCAATGATTTCTTTTTTTAGTGTTTTGTAGGTTCTCCTTGTAGAGATCTTTTACCTCCTTGGTTAACTGTATTCTTAGATATTTTATTCTTTGTGGTTATTGTAAATGCAATTGAATTCTTGATTTGGCCGTCAACTTGAAGAAAGTCATTTTCTTAATGGCAAAATTATTAAGTATTTTCAAAGAAGATTCATAGTATTTATTTTAAAAAAACGTCAGAATACTTTCTCTATGCCATGATCCAATAATGGCTTTTTTTTTTAAATTGAGTTTCACTGGGTGACCCAGGCTGGAGTGCAGTGGTGCAATCTTGGCTCACTGAAACCTCCACTTCCTGGGTTCAAGTGATTCTCCTTTCTCAGCCTCCCGAGTAGCTGGGATTACAGGCACCCACCACCATGGCCAGCTAATTTTGTATTTTTAGTAGAGATAGAGTTTCACCATATTGGCCAGGCTGGTCTGAAACTTCTGACCTTAAGTGATCCACCCACCTTGGCCTCCAAAGTGCTAAGATTACAGGCATGAGCCACCAAGCCCAGCCCAATAATGGCATTTTTAAGAAACCTTCCATTATTAAAAAATCACAGAAAAAAAAACCTGATTCAGTAGAAGTTTAGAACTAGAAGCTTTCAGAATTACAATTGCCAGTAGCTTCAGAATAATGCAGGTAATACAAATTTGATTCCTTAATTATATTATCAATATTATACCTTATTTGAGCTATGAAAACTTGCAGGAGAAATTCCTACACTTCAAAAAGCATCTGGCCCCTCTTCCTTCTCATCCTCTTGCATTCCCATTCCTTTGATAGACAGCTAATGAAGCTTGCCCAGACCCATCCTTTAAAAAGAATAGAATATACTGTACTCAAGATATTAGCAACATTCTAGGTGTTATATGCATATGCAACATTTTACTTTCTTGCCTCTATGAGCTAAGGCAGGACTAAAAATAATAAGACAATTTATATTTGAAACAGTGAAGTTCTTGGTTTGAGCTTTATATCTGTCCATGTCAGAATCCAGGCCTGTCTTTGTTCAGACTAATAGGGCAGCCCACCGAGAGTCTATTTGCATAGGGACCAGAAGGTGCTAGGGTGCAGGAGTTAGGAGAATGAATAACATAGAATACATTCAAGCAATGGATTATAATTCCAGTTAAAATAAACAATATGTATCAATGTGGATACATCTCAAAAATTCAACACTGAGCATAAAAATGGTGTGAAATAGTAACGCTGTCCTTCAACTCATTTTTAGCTCATATAAGTTGTTTTTTCCCTCAAGTTCTGTTTGTTGTGGCCTGATGCTAATGTTTTCTGAAAGCTGTAAAGGAAATGTTTTCTTTCAACATAATATTCCGTGCATTGCAGAAGGTCTTTTATTTTACCTTTTGGTAACTGGCCTAACAGATATTACATATAATTGAAATAATTCCTAGGCCATTATTATTAAGTTTTGGTTTGTTTAGGAAAAAATTGAGATTAAAAATATTTTTAATTAAGGTTATTACGTCTGTGTATGTTTCTGTATGTGCTTTTAAAGTTCATGTGACACTGAGTTACAGGGCTTTGACTCCCGGGTCTAAAAGGGACACCAAATCCTACTACATCTTAAACACTGACATCAATTAAAGCCTCATCTTCAGGACCCATAGAAGATGCCAATCAAAATAAACTGTGTTCCTGAGACACAGGACCAGAAATTAAAGGTATTCAACTCCTCAAGGCCCAGGGACTATTGTGGAAGAAGTGAGCACATGAGATTGTAGGGTCAATTTTGAGAGAGAAAATAAATTCAGTTTCTCTATAAATTAACCATTAACGTCAAAGGCACACTGATGCATGACCAGCATATGGGCCCCTGTGTCAGGTTAACAAGGTTTTCTTGAAGGATTAACTGACTCCTTAATAAAGGTTATAAAGGTTATAAAAGGCTTATGAAAGTAATATCTTATGTCAAGATTAAAAATTTATGGCTTAAAATTTTGAAAAACATTTAATTGGCTTCATGCTGTTTTTATGAGGGCTTATTGGAAAATTAAGTCTCCTCTTTCAAAGAATGAAGGATTTTACCCTTTTTTTTTTTTTTTGAAATCCTTCAGTTATCACTTTGGCTAAACGAATGACTTATTTTACAATGACCTGTGATCCTATTTTGTGATATGAAGTGTTTTAAACCTTTGATATCTGACAAACTTCCCAAAATCAAATTATAAATTATGTCTTTTTCTGACTTAATTAATCCTTTAAGATATTAGGTTCCCTAAAGTCCAAAAATGACGTATTTGACTCATTTGGTATAAAAATTACACAGTAAGCATTGTCAAATATGAAATGGTGTTTGGCTTTCATTGGGCTATATTTGTATATATTAATGGTATGTATTCCAAAATTACAGGAAAGTCCTATAACTCTGATATGACTTAGTGTACATTATCAGTAATATTTATAATTGTTATGTTAAATTATTGTGTGCCATAGGAGTAACAAACTTCCTTGTCAGTTGTGTCTTTGACTACGGCTGCTCTAAAACTTTTTGTCATTCACAGACAATTGTCTTGTTTTAGTCCTCTTTAGAGGATGGTTTTATAATCAGCTATAAAACACTAACAGGTACTCCTGAATGCAGGTTTCTGATAACTTTGAAGATTGTGACATCAGAAGAGAGGAAAAATATTTCAGGACTCATGGAGAACTGAAATGGTCATGAATGTTAAACAGAACAGGAATTAACTGCATGGACTGAACTAATAGAAAACTGAAGTAATATTTTTGACATTTTGCTTAAAATGTTGCTGATCTTTAGTTTTTCAGAGTCAAAGAAAAACAAGCTATTGACAGCTTTTAACAATTAATTAAAGTATATGCCTATTGAGCTATTGACAGCTTTTAACAATTAAGTAAACTATACTCCTATGAACAACATTTGGAGCATATTTGTTTCTCTGTATCTGATTTCTTCAGACTTTGGAAGCTATTTGTGAGTATTCCTAACTTATACCAATATAGTTATTTGCATAAGTGCAGTAAGAATCTGTTTTCATTTGTAACAGGACACAATTGGAGAAGCTGGTTGTTTTAACAAGGCTTTGACTGGAATGGCATGCTTTCCTTTAAGGAATCAAACTTGACTTATAGAGCCAATAAACGCCCATGGGGAAAACTGGCCTCATACCTTGTTTACACAGTCCCTGTACAGGGTTTTTGACTTGTGGTAAGTAAAGAATGTTACTTTCTGACAGGTCTGGGAGCCCCAGGTTATCTTGGGACCTCAAGAGGAGAAAAATTTACCCAATGTATAGGTATTTGATAGTATAAATCGCTGCCTGGGCTCAGCTTTAAAATAAGTCTTATCTGAGATTCCTTCTATGGAACAAAGTTCCATCAAAGCCAATTTTAAAAGCCTGTGTGAAAAATAATTATGCTTGCTGCAGGTTATACAAATAATCTGGCCAAGTACAATAAAGCAAACCAGTCCTACCATGATTTGTCTTTAGTAAAAATGGGACACTGAAGACAGAAAAATTATTTCAAAAACCGTAAAACACATGTTGTTAGAGTCTAGTCTTACCTGATGTTTTCCAACTTTTATTATTTTCTACAGTTTGGACTGCATTCTAATTGTTTCCTGGTTAGAAGTCTCTAAAATAATGTTTTCAATTTTTTTTTCTTTCTTCCTCCATTTTTTTCTTATTTAAAATCACTGAAAACTAAGCTGTGCCTTCTTAAAGCCCTGCAGACTGAAACTAGACAACTTATACTTCAGAAGAAAATAACAGCAACCTGTTTACATACATAAGCCACTTTCATCTTGTCTACTGATGTAAGAAATTCAGAGTAATGTGGCTTATATCAATTTTTCATGATTATTCTTTTGTTTTTGTTTTTCTCCCTTCCTCCCCCATTTTCTTGTCCCAGGACATGAGACTTCACAACCTGCTAAAAACGAGCTTTCCTAATAACTCGGGACCTACCCATCCAGGAATAAACCATTCTAGCCATGAGATATCAGATAAAACCTGAGACTAATTTTCTCCTAAAATCCTTTCTCCAAAAGATTTTAAAAAGAAAAGTGAGGAAATATGAAAAGAAAATAAAGCTTGGGGCCCCAAAACCACTAAGCTAAAGGAAAATGTCAAGCTGGAAACTGCTTAGTGCAAACCTGCCTCCCATTCTATCCAAAGTCATGCCTCTGCTCACTGAAATAAATGCATATACGATTGCCTCCTTTGGAAAGGCTAATCAGAATCTCAAAAGAATGCAACCATTTGTCTCTTACCTACCTGTGATCTGGAAGCCCCCTCCCTGCTTCATATTGTCCTGCCTTCCCAGACGGAACCAATGTACATCTTACATATATTGATTGATGTCTCATGTCTCCCTAAAATGTATAAAACCAAGCTGTGCCCCAGCCACCTTAGGCACATGTCGCCAGGACCTTCTGAAGCTGTTTCATGGGTGCATGTCCTCAATCCTGGCAAAATAAACTTTGTAAATTAACTGAGACCTGTCTCAGATATTCAGGGTTCATCCTTCTCTGTGACTAGATCTGATGGGGATACTAAAATATCATAAGCTGCAGAAATGTATACATATGTGCTGCTGGGCACAGTGGCTCATGCCTGTAATCCCAGCACTTTGAGAGGCTGAGGCAGGCCGATCACGAGGTCAGGAGTTTGAGACTAGCCTGGCCAACAAAGTGAAACCCCGTCTCTACTAAAAATACAAAAATTAGCCGGGCATGGTGGCACGTGCCTGTAGCCCCAGCTACTTGGGAGGCTGAGGCAGGAGAATCGCTTGAACTTGGGAGGTGAAGGCTGCAGTGAACCGAGATTGTGCCACTGCACTTCAGCTTGGACAACAGAGTGAGACTTTGTCAAAAAAAAAAAAAATCTAGAACAATTCCCATGAGACCTTTACTCAACTCCCCGCCGAGCTTGCTTCTCCAGTTTTCATCCCAATGTTCTACTTCGGTCCTTTTTTATAACCTGGACATTTTGCCACCAGAATAGTTAACATTTTATATTGAATCTATTTCTTTAAAAATGTGCCTTCCCCACTAAATTGGAAAGTCTCAAGGGGAAAGATGATTATTTATTTGCCAGTGTATCTGGGTGCCTGCTGCAATGCTTAACCCATATCAGACACACAATATATATATTTTTAATTAGCCTATATTTGTTCAGTTTATTTTTTCATCGAAACAAACTCTCTGAACAATAATCCTTTCATATTGTCTGTTATATATTTTACACCCACTAAAGGCATTACATTAGGAACTCTCATGGATGGAGTTCAGAGAGTCTACAAGATCCCTGGTAATACACTCAAAATGTTATGTAAAAAGGAAAAACATCTTTTTCAGCAATGCCCCCTCATGAATAGAGCATTCTGATCCTCTCTTACTCCACTGCTGGTGGGAATGTTACACATATCCTTAGATACTTTCAACAAGATGAAGGTTCAACCTCACATGAAGCAGAATAAGATAGTAGCAGTGTATTTTCGAGAAGCAATTAGATATCTTAATCATGTCACTCTTGAATGACCACAGTTACTTTTTCTATAATGAAATGCCTAATTGCTTTGGGTTCCAGTCACCATTTTCAAGCTGGTCTGGGGCATTCGTGTCTGCCTTCATTAGCCTTTGCTGGAAGTTATTTGTATGATACTTTTGGTGCCAGCTGCATTACAAAAATGTTGATGGCCAGTATTTTGGCCCATGATAATTGCATGCTTTCAATGTTAGAATTGCCAAGCTGTTAATTAGCTTGATGTAAGGACTACATATCCACTTTTTAATTCTCATTTTGATCTCCCAGCATTACTTCTTCCTAAGTAGATCTCTCCAAAAGTATTTTTGAAAAGTGCCTGTTTTCACAAAATAATCATGCTATATTAGTGAGTTATGAACAGATGCCTGTTAAGAGAGCTGATTTAGTCCATTACTCAAAGCATGAACCAAAACATCATCGGTGCACAGAGAGTTTATGGGAAATCCACTTTTGCCACGCTCTGACAACAGCACAGCAAATCAAGGTAGTACTCTGGGACTAACAAAATTTCACTATTCATAGAACGTTGATATCTGATGGTTTCTTGATTAGCGGACAAAAGCTACACATATCAAAAATCAAGTCTAATAGAGAAAAGGAAGCTAAGTTGCTTATGACCGCACTGAAGACTTATTGATTTTTCTTTTGTTTCTATTTGTCTATTCTGAGATGTTGATATTGTTAGGTAAAAGTTTGACCATACAACCCTGTCTCACGTGGGATTAGGATTTCTAACGCATGTTCCTGCTTTTATCACCCATTTTACTGATAGACTTTAAGATCCTGGACTGAGTTTGCCAAGTTGGCTGCTAGGCAAATAATCATTAAAATTGAAACTGACACTGACTAAAGAGTCTTTGAGCACATTTGAAACTCAGGGATAGCTGGAACTGCCACATGGTGTGATAGCTTCTCTTCTGAAGGAGACAATCTATACACATCATGCTTAGAATAGGTTACAATGCATGCCATATGTTATATTTTATCATATAATCCTCATCAATGATAATGAAAATAAAAATAACAATGATAATATGGTTGTTGATAAAAAAGAGAGTATAATGCCTGATTCTCAGATTTAATTATTATTAGATTATCACAGCAGAGAGTGTTGTACAGTATACTGAAGGGGGTTTTGACATAAAGGATGTAAGTAGTCTTGAGTTCTAGACCTGTTTATCACACTCATTTCTATGGCTATAAGAAAAGTCAGTTTATCTGGGTGTCAGTTTTGTCAATCACAAAACAGGGATAGGAGTGAGGATTAACTGTAACTGGACACAAGGAAGCTCTAAAAGTGAATTGTGGTCATCATTGTGCAATTTGGCCCATTTACTAAAATTTATTAAATTATACACTTCAAATGGGTAAATTTTATGGCATGTAAATTATCACAGTGAATTTGTTAAAAAAGATGGAGGTGTTTTTCATTTTTTCAACAAATGAATGACATTCTATTTTCAAAAAGCTCACAATCTAAAGTAGGAGATAAACAAATAAATTTGAGTTATTCTTAAATAAATACATTTGTAATTATTATTTCTTGCCTCATAACATTTACTTGGTGCCAGGCACATTTCTTTGTTTGGCCAACTCTTCATTCTTAAGCATATATTTCTAGCTCCTTTGAAAGTCCTTTCCTGAACATTTGAAGTTGTTGTCTGACTTTCCTCTGTAACTATCATAACACCTTGTGTTTTTATGCACATTACCATTGAGAAGCCTCTGATTATCTGCACATCTGACTCCTCTCCTATGAGAAGGAGAATAGATCATCAGAGGTCACACATCCATTAAGTGGTGGAGCTGAGATTCAGACCCAGGCCTTTTTGGCTCCAAAGTGTGTGTCTTTGTAGCCAGTACCCCATAGGCTTCTCATTTATTAATTGTTTTATATTATCTCTGCTTTATCAAGTCACCTCTATCTTTCTGATTCCCATTTCAGGATCATTTGCTTTTACTTTTATTTCACCTTTGTTTCTGCATTTTTGTTGTGCATTTTTCTACATTCTTAAGTTAAAAAAAATATTAATTTGGGAGAGAGAGCCAAGATGGCCAATTAGCAACAGCTCAGGATTGTAGCTCCCAGTGAAAGCGCAGAGAGTGAGTGGACACCGCACTTTCAGACGAATTTTTTTGCCCACAGACCAGGAGATTCCCAGCGGAGGAGCCACACGGGTCGCCAGCACGACTCTTTTGGCCGGTGCAGCTGTTTTGCCGGCGCCCCAGCGCGGTGCTTCTCAGTGCGGGGGCATACAGGACTGGGTGCCCTTTGAGTCGGGCTCGGCTAGTCCCATCCCCACAAGAAGAACAGCAATTGGAAGTGCTGAGGACTGAGAGTTTCACAGTAAGCACAGCTGAACCCGGGAAGCCCTAGCTCTGTGGGGAAAGGGCGTCTGCCGAAGGAAAACTAAGAAACAGAAAACACTTCATCACCAACAAGCCGGACGTCCACTCAGACCCAATCTGAAAGTCAGCAACTACAAAGACAACAGGTGGATAAATAAAAAAAAAAATGGGAAGAAACCAGTGCAAAAAGGCTGAGAACACCCGAAATCAGAATGCCTCTCCTCCTTCAGGGGATCGCAGCTCCTCATCAGCAAGAGAACAAGGCATGACGGAGAATGAGTGTGACGAACTGACAGAATCAGGCTTCAGAAGATGGATAATAAGAAATTTCTGTGAGCTAAAAGAACATGTACTAACCCAATGCAAAGAAACTAAGAACGTTGAAAGAAGTTTTCACGAAATGGTAACGAGAATGGATAACTTAGAGAGGAATATAAATGAATTGATGGAGCTGAAAAACACAACACGAGGACTTCGCGAAGCATGCACAAGTTTCAACAGCCAAATTGACCAAGCAGAAGAAAGGATCTCAGAGGTCGAAGATCAACTCAATGAAATAAAACAAGAAGGCAAGATTAGAGAAAAAAGGGTAAAAAGGAATGAACAAAGTCTCCAAGAAATATGGGACTATGTGAAAAGACCTAATCTACGTTAGATAGGTGTACCTGAATGTGATGAAGAGAATGAATCCAAGCTGGAAAATACTCTTCAGGATATTATCCAGGAGAACTTCCCCAATCTAGCAAGGCAGGCCAATATTCAAGTCCAGGAAATACAGAGAACACCACAAAGATATTCCTCAAGAAGAGCAACCCCAAGGCACATAATTGTCAGATTCACCAGGGTTGAAATGAAGGAGATAATGCTAAGGGCAGCCAGAGAGAAGGGTCGGGTTACCCACAAAGGGAAGCCCATCAGACTCACAGCAGATCTCTCAGCAGAAACCCTACAAGCCAGAAGAGAGTGGGGGCCAACATTCAACATCCTTAAAGAAAAGAACTTTC
>CAUYLG010019361.1:0-19252 GCA_963573385.1 Cacajao melanocephalus | reverse complement strand
CACCCAGCCCGTCCGGCGGGGGCCTCTCCCCCTGCCCCGGTGGTTCGTGCCGGTCTTGCATCCCCCCCTCCCCCCGATGCATCCGCGCCGGTCTGGGCGTCTCCCGCGCCGTCCCCCTCCCGGAGAGTCCTCCCCCGCCGCCCGTTCCCCCCCACGCCCCCCCCCCGCCGCCAGGAGTGTTCTCATCCCCCTCCCCTCCCCCCTGGAGAGTCCTCACCCTCCTCCCCTCCTCCCAGGCGTGTCCTCACCCTCCTCCCCTCCCCACCCAGGACTGCTGGAGCTGTAAGGGCCAGGGGCTGGGGGCCTGTGTCACCATGCCCAATCCCTGACCCACCCACCCTGCCTGTCCGCAGGCCCTGGGTGCCAGGCCCTGTGGGTGCACGAGGGCCCAACATCGTTGATGGCGAGCCTGGGGGAAGAGGCCCACTTGCAGTGCCTTCACAATGGCAGTAACGCCAACGTCACCTGGTGGCGTGTCCTCCATAGCAACTACACGTGGCCCCCGCAGTTCGTGGGCCTGGGCCAGGGTGTCAATGGTACACTGACCATCCAGAACGTGAGCAAGAGCGACGGTGGCATGTACATGTGCCGTGTCCAGGAGGGCAAAGAGGCATACAAGCAGTCCTGCGGCACCTACCTTCGCGTGCGCTGTGAGTGTCCTGGCCCTGGCCCCTACCCCCACTCTCCCGCTGGTGACACTCGGTTTATCTTTGAAGTGTTGGGGGGGATATGCCCAGTACCTTCATTGTGGGTTTCAAACTGGCTCAGACGAGGGACTGACGATCTCCTCTGCAGAGTGGAGGTTCCGGGGGGCCTGGGGCCTTGCAGAGGTTGGGCAGGTGTGCCAGGGCTCTGAGCCATACCACTTCCTTGCAGACCCGCCCCCCAGGCCCTTCCTGGACATGGGGGAGGGCACCAAGAACCGCATCATCACAGCCGAGGGGATTATCCTCCTGTTCTGCGCAGTGGTGCCTGGAATGCTGCTGCTGTTCAGGGTGAGTCTGCCGGGACCGCCGAGTCAGCGGACAAGGGCCTGGGCTGAGGGACTCCCAATGCCCAGGTAGCCCTCTAGAGCCTAAAGTTCTCCATCCAAAACTTGGGAAAATGAAAGCACCCATTGCATAGGGGCTGTGGAAGTTAAATGAATGAATATAAAGAAGGGACTTGGGCCGGGCATGGGGGCTCACGCCTGTAATCCCAACACACTGGGAGGCCAAGGCGGAAGGATCACTTGTGGTCAGGGGTTCGAGACTAGCCTGACCAACATGGTGAAATCCCCTCTCTACTAAAAAAAAAATTCAAAAATTAGCCAGGCATGGTGGCGGGTGCCTGTAATCCTAGCTACTCCAGAGGCTGAGGCAGGAGAATCACTTGAACACGGGAGGCAGAGGTTGCAGTGAGCTGAGATTGTGCTATTGCACTCCAGCCTGGACGACAAGAGCAATACTCCGTCTCAAAAAAAAAAAAAAAGAAGGGACTCAAACTGGCACTGGGCCCAGGGGGTGTCTTCAATTTAGTTTCCTCTTCAGGGCTGTCCTCACATCCACCTCCCGCTGAAAAGAGTCTCATTCTTCCCCCTAAGAGTGTCCTTATACTCCTCCTGCCCTCACCCAGGAGTGCAGTTACCCTCCAGGTGTATCCAAAACCAGGGAAGGTGGGGCCTAGGGGTCCTCCCAGAATCTCTGATCTGTACCGGCCTCTCTGTAGACCCCTCAGCAACAGCAACTGTTGTTAGTGTTATTCATGGAGAATGACACCCGTAAGGGAGTGGAGGGTCTAGAGAACAGAGGCAAGAGGATCACTTGAGGCCACAAGTTTGAGACCAGCCTGGGCAACATAGTAAGACCCTATCGCTACAAAAAAAACATCTTAAAAAAATTAGCCAGGCGTGGTAGCGTGCACCTATAGTCCCGGCTACTCAGGAGGCTGAGGTGGGAGGATTGCTTGAACTCAGGAGTTTAAGGCTGCCGTGAAATATGATAGTGCCACAGCACTCCAGCCTGGACAACAGAGGGAGACTCTGTTTTAAAAAAAAAAGAAGAAAAAGAAAGAAGAAAGAAAAGAAACGGAGAGAGAAAGAAAGAAAAGAGGAAAGAAAGAAAAAGAAAGAAAAGAAAGAAGAAAGAAAGGAAGGCAAAGAAAGAACAACAGTTGTAGACTCAGAGTTAACAGCCACATAACCAGTATGTGGCCTTGGGCACATCTCTTACCCTTTCTGAAAGGCACCTCCTGGCATCCAGGAGGGTCCGAAAGATATTCGCCTCCCCCTGCTCACTGAGGCACCCACTCCACCCACCCCTACAGAAACGATGGCACAGTGAGAGGCTCGGCTTGGATGCTGGGGATGAATATGAAGATGAAAACCTTTATGAAGTGAGTGAAGGGTGGGGACAGGGTAGGGGCAGGTACGTTAGCGGTTGGGGGGGGGTCCCAGAAAGAACAGCATGGGGTTCCCTCCAGGAGTGGCTGGGGACAGGGACCCCAGGTGCCAGGGTGCTGATGTTCACTGCCTCGTTTCCACCCCAGGGCCTGAACCTCGACGACTGCTCCATGTATGAGGACATCTCCCGGGGCCTCCAGGGCACCTACCAGGATGTGGGCAGCCTCCACGTAGGAGATGTCCAGCTGGAGAAGCCGTGACACACCCTCCCTGCCAGGCTGCCACCGCCTGCAGTGAATCCAGCTCCAGGGTTTCCCTGGGACATTCTCCCTTCAGCCCTCCAGGGAGATTCCTTAGTCATCTTCCCCGGGTTAGGGGCGCGGAGGTAACCTCACTCTTCTTCAGGCCAGGCCCCCTTGGACTTCCCCGGGGGGGGGTGTCCCACTCTTCTTCCCTCTAGACTGCCCCACCCCCCACCCCCTAACCCAATCCTCCCCCTGCTGCCTTTCCCAGGCTCCCACCACCCCAGCGGGTAATGAGCCCTTAATCGCTGCCTCTAGGGGAGCTGATTGTAGCAGCCTTGTTAGTGTCACCCCCTCCTCCCAGATCTGTCAGGGCCACTTAGTGATAATAAATTCTTCCCAATAGCAGACCTTGGCAGGAGTCGTGGATCTTATGGGAACCGCCTCTCCCACACTTCCCTCAGACCCAGGAGTCCCAGCCAAAGCCACCCCCTGGCCACTCTCCACACCTGGGACCAGGGAGCCAGTCTGGGCTGCCCCCCTGGGAGAAATAGGACATCTCTTGGGGAGGTCCCCAACCCAACTGAAGGACTGGTTTGGCCCTATCTGCAAGGTCTTACCCTAGGGTCATATGTTTAAGCAAGAAGCAGAGAAGATCAGTATAGGTGTGCCTACCAAATTATTTATGCTTTTTTTTTTTTTTTTTTTTTAAGACAGAGTCTCACTCTGCCACCCAGGCTGGAGTGCAGTGGAGCAATCTCAGCCCACTTCAACCTCCACTTCTCAGGTTCAAGCAATTCTCATGCATCAGCCTTCTGAGGAGCTGAGATGACAGGCATGAGCCACACCTGCCCCACCTCTGGCTAATTTTTGTAGTTTTAGTAGAGATGGGGTTTCACCATGTTGGCTAGGCTGGTCTCAAACTCCTGACCTCAGGTGATCCGCCTGCTTTGGCCACCCAAAGTGCTGGGATTACAGGCATGAGCCACTTTATGCATATTTAAGCCTTGGAAACACAGGGACTATTTTGTGGGGCTGGTACAAAATTCAGACTGCAGCCTTTTCCCGATGGGTTGACTTACAGAAGGGGCATTTTGGAGGGTCTGTGGCCCTAACCTGGGGAGAGCAGGGAGATCCAGGGGCAATGACAGAGAGGCACAGAGCCACGGATTTCCTGAGAAAGGGAGAGGAGCGGCTGAGACCCAGGGATAGTGAAGGAGATGAGCAGGTACAGGAAAAGATGATGAGACCCTGGGAATCTGAGAGAGACAGGAAGGTGGAGAGAAAGAGAGACAGAGACAGAGCGAGAAGACAAGGAAGAGTCAGAAGGGAGGAGGGGCAACCGACAATGGGCACGAGGAGGCCCAGGCGCAGCAACAGCTGGGGAAATGACAGAGACTGAGCCGGGGATGCAGAAAGATACAGAGAGACCCGGAGACGGTAGAGAAGGGCTCTCGAGGAGAAAGTGATGGAGGGACAGAGAGGAGAGGTGGAGGCCGAGGAGGGAAGGATCCCAATAGAGAAAGACAGAGGGACAGAGAAGGGGACGCAGTCGCAGACGGGAGAACACCCACGGAGGCGAGGAAGAGCATAAGACCAAGAGAACCACAGACGCGGAAAGCCCGGGAGGCCGTGGCTCCGGCTGGGGCGCACGGGGAGCAGGGCTCGCCCCCTAGGCCCTGCGGGGAGGTGACCCCAGCCGGGAGATGTGAGCCCCACGGAGCCCGCGCCCGGCGGACGGACGGACGGACGGACAAAGCCAGGCAGAGGCCAGGCGCGGCCAGGGCGGGGCCGGTGCCCGCGGGGACCCGGGCGCAGCGGGGAAAGGAGGGGCGGGCAGGCGGCGAGAAGGGGAAGGAAGCGGAGGTGCCGGGCGGGCGCGGGGCGCTGGCAGGAAGCGGGGAGGGGCGGCGGGGCTGGGGCCTCCGGAAAAACGCCCCGACTTCCTGCCCCGCCAGAGCCAGGAAGCGGGAGCCGGGACCCAGGGCCCGGGATCGCCGAGCCCGACCTCGGGCGCCCCGCCGGTCACCTCTGCGCGGACACCAGGTACTCGGTCCCCGGCCCCGCCCGGCCTCCTCCCCTCGGCTGCTGGGGGAAGTGGGGAGGAGGAGGAAGGGGCTGGGGCGCTGCCGGCAGCGGAGGGGCCCCACGGAGCCAGCGGCCACCCCTCCTCGGGCCTCAGGTTTCCATCTGTCAAAGGGAGCAGAGAGGGGAGAACTCACACTTGCGGAGTGCCCAGTAGGTGGTGACGAACGGTGCGAGGCCGGGGCCAAGGCCTCCCACCTGCTAAGTGGAGGACTGAGGATCACTCCCATTGTACGGGTGGGGAAACCGAGGCCCGGGGAGCCAAACCGACTCGCCCCAGGGAACGCACATCGTGAGACAGTGTGGAGTTGGGATTTGAACTCGCACCTGCTTTCCGCAAAGTGCCATCGTCCAACCGCCGCATGCTTTAGGGCCACCTAAAAAAGAAAAACAGCAATCACAACAGCGACGAGGGCCGCTGTGGAGCTGAAAGTTCCAGAGTGCATTTGAAAGAGTTTTCAGAAAGCTCTTTTCTAGGTCTTTAATTATACCGTGGAGACGGGAGTAGCGGAGAGGGCTGGAGACCTTCTCCCATTATACAGATGGAAAAACTGAGGCTTGCGGAGAAGTCGTTACTTTTTACAGATGACGACACTGCATGTCAGAGGGAAGGGTGTGCTGGAACTCAAGACTTTTGCTTTTACAGTTCCAAAGGAAGGGAGATCTGGAGGGACGGAGGGAATTGATGTACGAGCGTTGGAAATTCAGCGGGTCCCCGAAGTGGGGAGACTAATAGGACAGGGAGCCCCACTCCGCGGTCTGAGTGCTCAGCGCCAGAGTGACTCAGGGATCACGGATCGAACTCGGGCGGGGTTGGACTCATCTGTACCTCCTGGCGCGGGGCGGGGCCCGGGGAGTGACGGGGGCAGTCGAGATATGGAAACGCCGGCCCTCCAATACGGGCCAGAGCGGCCCTATCTGGCCTGCGTGGCGCAGTGCAGCGCTAGAGCGGCCGGCGGGAGGAGTAGAGTCGCCGGGGCCGGTGCAGGGCAGGAACCCGGCTAGAGCGGCTGGCAGGAGGAGTGGAGCTGGGCGCAAAGGTGGACTCGGGGCGGCTAGAGCGACTCGGCGTCGGGGGTGGGGAGAGCGCGGAGCCGGCGCATAGAGGCTTCGGTTCCGGCGGTGGTGGCGTCTCTTTCCACCCGGGGCAGGTGAGGGACGCGGTCCTCAGCGGGCGTCAGACCCTGACTCTACACGTCCTTCCTGGCATCCCTGGCCGTGCGCACCGCCACGTCCCCCGTAGGATTTAGGGCCCGCGTAAGACCCGCCACATCCACGTAAGATTTGGGGCTCGTGTAGACCCGCCACTTTCTGTATAGATTATAAAGTCTTACAGACCCTCCAGGTTCCTGCTAGCCCTCCATGGAGACCCGGCTTCTCATAGACGTGCGGTCCTCATTAAGTAGCATCCCTAGAACCCGGGGCTCTGTAGACTATGGGTCTCGGGACCCACCACGCACCCCTATAGAATTCTGAGCCCCTTTTAAGTCTCCAGAGGTTCCACAGGCTGGCAGCTGTCCTTATAGAATCATGACCCTGTGTGAGCCCTGGATCCTTTAGACCCACTGTGTGTCAAATAGAATTTGGGGAGTTATACACTCCAAGGACTCCTTTTAGGTTCTTTAAGGCGCCCGGAAGTTCTTGGAGATCCTGAGTCACCTGCTCAGTACCTTATAGACCATGAGCCCTCCATAGAAATCAGGCACCCATGTAGCCCCCAACCCCATGGACCTTCCAAGCCAGCCCTAACCCCACCAGCGCCCCATGCACGTGGTGCTCCCTCTGCTGGATACCCCAGGCCTTGTCAGTTGCCTATAGATCCATCTATTCTCTAACAGTTTCACCTATAATTCTCCAGCCTTTGTGGGAACCCCCTCAACCCTCTCTCCTAAACAGCCAACACTCCTCACCTCCGTCATCTCCAAAACCCAGGCCTCTGTGGAGCAGCCGTATCCAGCTTGCACTCCTGCCTAGGCCGTAGTGACCACATACCCTTGACTTTTCCAGGTATCATAAGAAGATGTGATTGTCTCAGAGCTTTGGTTCAGATTTTAGTTTCTGAAGGGTAGGGTGGGGGCTCCCCATGCTCTGAAGCAATGCTCTCTGTTTTGTTTTGTTTTATTTTATCTTATTATTTACTTGAGATGGAGTCTCACTTCTGTCACCAGGCTGGAGTACAGTGGTGCGATCTCGGCTCATTGTAACCTCTGCCTCCCGGTTTCAAGCGATTCTTCTGCCTCAGCCGCCCAAGTAGCTGCGACTACAGGCATGTGCCACCATACCCAGCTAATTTTTGTATTTTTAGTAGAGATGGGGTTTCACTGTGTTGGCCAGCATGGTCTCAATCTCTTGACCTCGTGATCCACCTGCCTCAGCCTCCCAAAGTGCTGGGATTACAGGTGTGAGCCACCCCACCGGGCCTATTTTATTTTAAGATGAGGTTATACTCTTTTGCCCAGGCTGGAGGGCAGTGGTGCAGTCTTGGCTCACTGCAACCTCTGCTTCCTGGGCTTAAGTGATCCTCGCATCTTGGCCTCCCAATTAGCTGGGACTACAGGCATGAGCCATCACACCTGACTATTTTTTATAGAGATAGGGTTTCACCATGTTGGCCAGGCTGGACTCAAACTCCTGAGCTCAAGTGATCCACCCGCCTCGGTCTCCCAAGGTGCTGGGAGCCCCTGCACCCACCCAAATGCAGTTTGTTTTAAATGCATAAACTCTGTAGCCCGACTGCCTAGGTCTGAGTCCTGGTTCTGTCTCTTATGGGCTGTGCCTCAGTTTCCTTCTTTGTTAAATGGAGATAAGAATAATAATGATCTCTTGGAGTCATTGAGAGCTTTAAATAAGTTATTACCTATAAAGCAGTGATGATGTGCTTGGTGCATACTAAGTGTCTCTTATGTGTTAGCTCTCATTTCGTTATCATTGTGATGAGGAATAAGAACATAATAACTTGTCAAGTGTACATTCCAGACCTGGCACCAAGCATTTGCAGAGATAATGAGTAACCCTTCCTTTGCCCTTTTTGTACCTCTCTGCCTCAGTTGAACCTTTCTGCCTCTGAGTAGGATGAGCATGCACCCTCCACATCTGCGGTATTGTTTCATAGTGAGACAGGGTCTCACTACGTTTCCCAGGCTGGTCTCAAACTCCTGAGCCCCCTGAGCCTCCTCCCACCTCGGCTGCCCAAAGTACTGGGGTTACAGGCATGAACCACCTCGCCTGGCCAGTTTGCAGATGTAGTAAAGTGAACTACAAATTTAACAGTGCTTAAATCTTTAACTGCAAATTTAACAGTGCTTGAATCTTGAATTGCCCAAGTTTAGTTATTGGACAGATATACTTTGTGGGAAAGAATAAAAATGATGCCTGCTTGGGTGGACCCACAGGGTGGCATTTGGACACTCCAGAGAGCAACATTGTTTAATCATCAAAATCCTAGCCACCATTTACTGGGGAGCTAGGGAGGAGGCCCAGTAAATGGGAGAAGGGCGGGTCTCCGGCAGCTAGGGTTATAAATAGCTTTGGGCTGTGGGGAGCCCCCCCCACTGGTCCACTCCACCCCTCTTTCCACAGCTCCTTCCCGCCTGACACGGGCTCCGTGGCATTAGTCAGACTAATTAAGGACACAGAAGATGTCGGTGGAAAGACTCAGAGAGAAGTGGAAACTCAAGGAGAGACAAAGATGGGAAGGACAGCGAGACATGGGGGAGAAAAAGGGATGGAGAGAGATGAGAGACAGCCCATGAGACGGTGACTCAGAGAGGTGTGAGGATGGTGGCCGCAGAAAACAGAGGTGGGAGGACAGAGGCACAGACAGGGACAGGCAGGACGCAGCTACAGAAGCAGGAAGAGGGTATCAGCTGAGAGGGAGAAATGGAGGGAGGGGAGGCAAGGGATGATGGGGAAAAGGAGACAGTTCTGGAGGAAGGGAAAGAAAAATCAGGAAACAGGGTGAAGACAGCAAGACATGAGACAGATTCGAGGGACAGACGCCAGGGAGAGCCGGCTGGGGACAGACTAAGGCGCATGTAGGGTGGAGGAGACAGACACACCTCGGAGATGGGCTGGCTGAGGCCCCTTCACTTGTTTTCTGGGACTGGAAGCCAGGAAGAGATGAGGTCCCTGGGGGAAAGAAGAACTTCTGGGTTTGGGGACCCCCAGTCCCTGAGGGAGAAAGGTTTTAGTTTTGTTTTCTTATATGGAGAGTTAGGGGTTGGGGGTTTGCCATTGTGACTTCCTGTCACAGGAAGTGGGGCTGATGGGTTCCAAAGCAACATCCTGCCCCAGGCCTGTCACAGACCCGAGGAGACCCCCACACCCCACTTCTTCCCACCTCTCCTCCAGTCCTCCCATCCCCGCTTGCCTCTAGCCCTGCCCTCAGAATTAGCCCCCAGGCTCCTGGTCCCTCTGACTTGGGAGTCCAGGCCCCCAGCCCCTTTTCCATTAGGGACCCTAAATTGCAGGCTTTCAGACTCAGCCTTCCCATGGACCCAGGCTCCTGAGCCTCCAACACCCGCCCCCCAGGCGTCCTTGGGCTCCCGCCCCCTGGCCGGCCTCTGAAGGGCTCTTTGTGGCCACACAGAGGCTCCATTGAGCTGCGGAAGCTGGGATGGGGGAGGCTGTTTACTCACCTTCACACCTGGGCCAGGAATCTGTGAGTAACCGCCCTGGGCCGCCTCCTCCCACCCTCCTAACCGCAGCCCCTCCTCTTCCCCCAGCCCTGCAGAGCCCAGGGAGATGGAAGACGTCGCCCGAGGGGCGGTGAGTGGACAGAGCAAGGGGTGAGGGGACTCGGGCTGTAGGTGGGGAGTCCTGTGGACTGAAGCTGCCCTCTCCTTCCACAGGCCCCAGGCCCCCTACGGCCTGGGGTGCCTGTCAGCATCATTGGGGCTGAGGATGAGGATTTTGAGAACGAGCTGGAGGCGGTGAGTGGAATAGGGTGGAAAAGCTCGGTCCCAGGCTCTGCACTTTGCCCTGGGTCCCCTCCCATTTGCAGATGCTGTCCCCTTGGCCTCTTCCCATGGTCCGTCTCTCATCCTCTCATCTGGCTGGTACCTCCTTCCTCACCTCCCCGACCCCATACTCGGAGCCCACATGGCAACATAGACGCCCACCCTTCTTACTCTTAACCCCAGTTCTTATTGCGCCCTCCTCCCCCAGCATAGACTCCAGTTTCTTCTCCTAATTTCCCTCCTCATCGTCCACCAATATCATATTAAATCTTATCTGTTCTCCCTGACCACCTGCCCTTGCTGTCACCATTATTTCGTGGACACCGTCACCACTCCCCACTTCCCAGGAGCTAACCCTGGCTTGGATCCCTTGTGAAGTGCCAGGAAGGGGCAGCGTCAAACCCAGGGCCCCTCCTCTTCTCCTTATTGTACTCACCCCCACCTGTACCCCCAGAACTCAGAAGAGCAAAACAGCCAGTTCCAGAGCCTGGAGCAAGTGAAGCGGCGCCCGGCCCACCTCATGGCCCTCCTGCAGCACGTGGCCCTGCAGTTTGAGCCAGGACCCCTGGTGAGGGCAGGGCTGGGTGGGCATAGGGAGGGGTGGGCCTGGGACAGGCACAGCTTTCGGCAATATAAACCAGCGAGCTAGTGCCGGCGGTGGGGGCGGGTCTGGAAAAGCAGATCTAGAAATCAGAGTGCCAGATGTAGAGAATGCCTTAGACAAGAGCCAGAAAGCACGCCACGTGACCTCAACCCCAGGGTTGTAGGTGCCCAGGATAGCTCTCAGTGTGCAGTGAGCAGGGTACACACGGCAGGAACCCCCAGAGCCACAGAGAGCCCAGCAGCCTGGCAGAGACCACATTCTGTCCCCTTCGTGCCTGTGGCAGTGCTCCCTATCAGCCTGTTGCAGCGCCCTTCCATGGACTCTGGGGGACCGAGTCCTTCTCTCCAAAGCCTTCTTGGCAGATGTCAGCACGCAGTCATTTAGAGTTGGTGCTTGGGAGAAAGCTGTTAGCCATCCCAGGTCTGGGGGGCACAGCAGGCCCTGTTCTGGAAACAAGAAAACCACCACATGCAGCTCACAAGGGAGACCACAGGGTTGTGGATCCAGAAGCCTCCGGACGAGGCAGAAGATACCTGGGAGATGAGGATGGACAACTGTGCCATCCAGAAACACCCGCAGAGTCTAGAAAACCCAGCAGGTGATTTAGACAGGGAGAAGCCACAGTGCTGGCTGGCAGGGGATCTGTAGACAAGGGTCTTGTCCCAAGAAGGCCCAGTGCAGCCCAGCATAGCATAGGAGCTGGGGACAGGCCAAGGCACTGCACCACGTGGACATGCATAGTGGGTCCCTCTAGAAAGGAAACTGATAGAGTGAGGAGAAGCCCCTGAGGCACACAGAAAGAACATCAGCTGCAAGACCAGAGGCTGGTCATCCTGACGCCAGAGCGTCAGAAATTGCAGTCTTTCCCCCATCTGCATTCTCTTTCAGAAGAGTGGCTCCCCAACAACCATGTGCATGGCGACTCTGACCCTCCGAGCAAGGGGGTCCCCCATTCAAGCCTTGGGGTTTCTACAACACCAGATCCTGGACGTCAGCCCAGCTATCGTGCTGACTGCCATGTTCTTTTACAGATGTGGAAACTGAGGCCTAGGGAGGGTCAGGGACTTGTTGGAGGTGACCCCGGCAGCCTCTGGGCATTTTTTTTTTTTTTTTTTTTGAGACAGAGTCTCACTCTGTCACCCAGGCTAGAATGCAGTGGTGCAATCTTGACTTACTGCAACCTCTACCTCCTGGGTTCAAGTGATTCTCCTGCCTCAGCCTCCCAAGTAGCTGGGACTACAGGCGTGTACCACCACACCCAGGTAATTTTTATTTTTAGTAGAGACAAGGTTTCATCATGTTGGCCAGGCCAGTCTCGAACTTCTGATCTCAAGTGATCCGCCCACCTCGGCCTCCCAAAGTGCTGGGATTACAGGTGTGAGTCACTGCACCTGGCCTAGCCCTGGGCATTTTGAGGTTTATCCTCACACAGCTCCCTCACCTTATCATCTTGTGGGGAGCCGATTGGAGATAGCTGAGCTGTGGTCCCCTGGGCTGTTTCCTGTTGGCCTCTCTTAGAATTTTGCTATATATAAGGGCTGTGGAGAGTGGATATAGATGTGTTAAAACTGTTTAAAGTGGAGAAAGAAGACTGGGACTGGTGGCTCATGACTGTAGTCCAAACCCTTTGGGAGGCTGAGGCAGGAGGATGGCTTGAGCCTGGGAGGTCAAGGCTGCCGTGATTGCACCACTGCACTCCAGCCTGGGTGACAGAGTGAGGCCCTGTCTTGAAAAAAAAAAAAAAGGCCAGGCGTAGTGGCTCACGCCTGTAATCCCAACATTTTGGGAGGCCAAGGCGGGCAGATCACTTGAGATCACGAGTTCAAGACCAGCCTGGCCAACATGGCGAAACCCTGTCTGTACTAAAAATACAAAAATTAGCTGAGCATAGTGGTGTGCAGCTGTAATCCCAGCTGCTCAGGAAGCTGAGGCAGGAGAATCACTTGAACTTAGGAGGCAGAGGTTGCGATGAGCCAAGATCACACCACTGCACTCCAGCCTAGGCAGAAAAAAAAAAAAAGAAAATTAGCCAGGCATGGTGGTGTGCACCTGTAATCCCAGCTACTCCAGAGGCTGATGCAGGAGAATTGCTTGAACCCATGAGGAGGTTGCAGTGAGCCGAGATCACACCACTGCACTCCAGCCTGAGTGACAGCAAGACTCCATCTCAAAAACAAAGGAGAAAAAGTTCCGCTCCCATTGGAGTGAGTTCACTTCCCAGATGAGAGCCCCTGGAGCCAGGACAGGTTGGAGTCCCCACTATCACCCAGCACAGGGCCAGCACTCAGGAGATGCTTAACGAATGACGGAGTGAGCCCCACTTGTCCACCTGTTCTTTACCAAGCCCTCGGTATACACTGGGCGCCGTCTGGGACACGGATCAACCTACAACTCCCGCCCCTAACACACACAGACCCTTAAGCTGCTCACAGTCTCTCAGCAGTGGCGTGTGGTGGAGACAGGTTGCCTGGATTCGAATCGTGACTTTGTCAGTTACTAGCTGTGTGACTTCAGGGGTTTGTTGTTGTTTGTTTTTGAGAGAGAGTCTTACTCTGTTGCCCAGGCTGTAGTGCAGTGGTGCAATCTTGACTCACTACAACCTCCACCTCCTGGGTTCAAGCAGTTCTTCCTGCCTCAGCCTCCCAAGTAGCTAGGATGACAGATGCCCGCTATCATGCCTGGCTACTGGCTAATTTTTTTTTTTTTTTTTTGGTAGTTTTAATAGAGATGGAGTTTCTCTATGTTGGTCAGGCTGGTCACGAACTCCTGACCTCATGTGATCTGTCCGCCTTGTCCTCCCAAAGTGCTGGGATTACAGGTGTCAGCCACTGCACCCAGCCTAGCTGTGTGACTTTAAATAAGCTTCTTGAGCTCCATTTTCTCATCTGTAAAATGGGGATAATGATGGTCCCTATGATTGAACAAGTTAACGCATGTGGAGGGTTTAGAGCAGCGTCTGGTATACACTAACCCCTCAGTAGAGACAGTAGCAGTACTAGTAGCATAGCAGTTGTCACTATTGCTGGGAGGTGACGATGAAGAGCCAGAAAGGACCATAGCACAGGACCAAAAATTAGAAAATGCTCATGGCGGCCCCAGGGAGCCTGCAAGGGAACCCAGGGCCTGGTGGTACGGGTGGAGGTCAGGGAGTGCTTCCCAGAGGAGGTGGCAGTTGAGTCCCACACCCATGGGGTAGCCAGGAGGCTGGGAAGGCCTTTTTCAAAGGGAGAGTGTGGTTTGAGGCGGGGTTGGGGGGCGTCAACTCATGCTGTGTGTCTCCCCCAGCTCTGCTGTCTGCATGCCGACATGCTGGGCTCACTGGGCCCCAAGGAGGCCAAGAAGGCCTTCTTGGACTTCTACCACAGCTTCCTGGAGAAGACAGCGGTGAGGACCTTCCAGCAGCCCCAACCCCGCAATCCCTGTTTGGATCTGCAGTCACCATGCGGGCCCCCAACCTCTGCCCTGAGGGCAGCTGCTGACCCCAGCCTTCCCCAGCACCCTGCCTCAGACCGGGGTTCCTGGCAGTCCTCCTGGGCTGCCTCTCAGCACACCAAGTCCTCCTCTTAACTCCAGTCTCTCTCTCGAGCAGGTTCTGCGGGTGCCAGTCCCTCCCAACGTCGCCTTTGAACTTGGTAAGGAGAAGGATGGGATGAGGGAGAGGTGTCCAGCAGGGACCACACCTCCCAGAAGGCCAAGGGGAGAGAGGCCACACTCCCATGCTCTGCTTGGACAGCCGAGATTCGTTCATTCCTTCTTGGCAGCAGTCTCAGGAAGCATGACTGTGGGAGTACAAAGGTGGGTGGGGACCATGGTCCAAGACACCAGGGAGCTGGAGTGTCGCCCCCCTGTGTGTCCCTACAGACCGCACTCGGCCTGACCTCATCTCTGAGGATGTCCAGCGGCGGTTCGTGCAGGAGGTGGTACAAAGCCAGCAGGCAGCCGTGAGCCGGCAGCTGGAGGACTTCCGCTCCAAGCGGCTCATGGGCATGACGCCCTGGGAGCAAGAGCTGACCCAGCTGGAGGCCTGGGTTGGGCGGGACCGAGCCAGCTACGAGGCCCGGGAGCGGCACGTGGCGGAGCGGCTGCTCATGCACCTGGAGGAGATGCAGTGAGTGGGCCAGCCCTGGTGGGGGCGTCGCCCCTCCCCAGCTCCAGGGCACCCCTGCTGCCTGGCATGTTCCATCCTGTTTGAGGGGTTCCCTCTTCTGCTTCAGGGTTGATTTCTTGTTATTGGGGCTCTTCCTCTGCCCTGTCATTTTAACTCATCTTGGATCCAAGTCTTCTTCCCTTTCCAGCTTTGGGGTTCACTTGCCATTTCTGGATCTTGTCCATGATCTGGCACTTGGATCCCGTCCTCCTGGATGAGAGACCTTCCTCCTTCTTTTTTTTTTTTTTCCCCCACGTATTTATTCTCTGAATCGACTCTGGTGGGATTCGAACCCACAACCTTTGAATTACTCTATACGTCACTAGAAGTCCAATGTGCTATCCATTGCGCCACCCTTCCTCCCTCTTGTGACACTTCTTCCCGATCCCTTCTGCCATGTCCCCTCTCTGTCTCTCCTCTGCCTGCCTATCCCATGACAGCAACCCTGAGATGTGTCCTGGGTGGATGGGGACCCTAGGCCTAGCACATGTGTCATAAACATCTCTCTTCCTCCTGCAGACCTACCATCTCTACCGATGAAGAAAAGAGGTGAGGGAGGCAGAGAGGGTGGCAGGGAGAGGCATGCAGCCTCCTGGATTTGAGGGAGGAGGGGGCTGGCAGCCTGGACTCCTGGGTCTGAGGGAGGAGGGCTGGGGGCCTGGATTCCTGGGTCTGAGGGAGGAGGAGGCTGGGGGCCTGGACGCCTGAGTATGAGGGAGGAGCAGGCTGGGCCCTGGATGGCTGGGTCTGAGGGAGGAGGAGGCTGGGCCCTGGATGGCTGGGTCTGAGGGAGGAGGAGGCTGGGCCCTGGATGGCTGGGTCTGAGGGAGGAGGAGGCTGGGGGCCTGGACGCCTGGGTCCTCGGTATTGGGTAACAGCCCTGGCCCCTGTCCTTTTGAACCCTCTCGTCTCTCCTCAGAGTCTCACAGGAAGTAGTTGTGAGGTCAGGATGGGAAGGGCGGGCCTCTGCCTCTGGGGTCTGTGTGGTGTGTGTGTGGTGTGTGTGTGTGTGTTGAGCCCTCGCTGTCTCCTCCTACAGTGCTGCCGTGGTCAATGCCATTGGCCTGTACATGCGTCACCTTGGGGTGCGGACCAAGAGTGGGGACAAGAAGTCGGGGAGAAACTTCTTCCGGAAAAAGGTGCTTCCCTCGGTGCCCCATCCTGACCTTTGCGCTCCAGAGAGTCCCTGGGAGCCTCATGACTCTGGACACCTTGAGTCAAATCCTGCTTTATTGTCGTATCAGAGATGCTCAGCCTTCCTCCCTGCCCTCTCAGGTGATGGGGAACCGGCGGTCGGACGAACCTGCCAAGACCAAGAAGGGGCTGAGCAGCATCCTGGATGCCGCCCGCTGGAACCGGGGAGAGCCCCAGGGTGAGGCAGCCCTGGCCCCTGCCCTCCCCTGTCTTCCCCAGCTGCTCTTACTCACTGTCTCATTCTCTCTCCTTTCAGTTCCAGATTTTCGACACCTTAAAGTGGAGGTTGATGGTAATGGACCTGTAGCCAGAGCATCCATCCTGGGGCCTGTGGGGATAGGGCTGGGGACCTGGACTCCTGGGGGCCTGCAGGGGATGGGGCTGGAGACCTGGACTCCTGGGTCTGAGGGAGAAAAGGCTGGGCCTGAACTCCTGGGTCTGAAGGAGCTGGGGGCTGGAGGCCCGGACCGCTGGGTCTGAGACAGGAGGGGCTGGGCCTAGACCCCTGGGTCTGAGACAGGAGGGGCTGGGCCTGGACTCCTGCATCTGAGGGAGGAGGGATTAGTTCTGGATCCCTGGGTCTGAGGGAGGAGGGGCTGGTGGAGTTCCTGGGTCTGAGGGAGGAGGGGCTGGGGGAGTTCCTGGGTCTGAGGGAGGAGGGGCTGGGGGAGTTCCTGGGTCTGAGGCAAGAGGGGCAGGGGGCTGAGACTCCTGGGTCTAAGGGAGGAGGGACTAGGCCTGGACCTCTGGGTCTGAGGGAGGAGGGGTGGCGGGGGCTCAGACTCCTGGGTCTGAGGGAGGAAAGGCTGGGCCTGGACTCCTGCGTCTGAGGGAGGAAGGACTGGGGCCTGGACCCCTGGGTCTGAGAGAGGAGAGGCTGGGGGCCTGGATTCCTAGGTGCCTCCTGGGTCCGAAGAAGGAGGGGATGGGGGCTCCTGGGTCCGAAGGAGGAGGGATGGGGGCTCCTGGGTCCGAAGAAGGAGGGATGGGGGCTCCTAGTCAAGGGTGGAAGGCCATGAGCACAGCCTCCTGCATCCCCTGTGGGTGGATCTGAGTTGCTGTTCTCTCATCTTCCTATTTCTCCTTCACTGTCTCCACAGCTGAGAAGCCAGGTGCTACAGACCGGAAGGGAGGCCTGGGGGTGTCCTCTCGAGACCGGAATGTTGGGGCTCCTGGGCAGGACACCCCTGGAGTCTCTTTGCACCCTCTGTCCCTGGACAGCCCAGACCGGGAACCAGGTGAGAATTTCCTGGGCCAGGGCTCCATGAGGCCTGGGGATCCTCGTAGGAGTGCTCCTGCCCCCTTGGCACCCCCAGATAGAAGCCGTTCCCCAGCGATACCTCCCGTCTGCTCAGCGTCTGCCCCTCCCTGCTCCTGGCCACCGCTGTCATTCATAATCTTCCCTTCCCTCAGTTTGCCCTTTCTACAGCTTTCTTCCCAGGCTCTGACCTCGCTCCTGGTGCCGTGTCTCCCACCCACTTCGACTACGTTTTCCATCAGCCCTTCATTTTCCAGAACCTTCCCTGAGTACATGAGCAGTCCACCCTCTGAGTTGCATTTCTGGCCCCCTAGGTGGGGAGCCCGGCAACCCCATTAACTTCCTCCCTCACTGTCCTTAGACCTCTGTGGCCTCAGGCCCTTGGTCTCTGCGTGGCCAGGCCCAGGCTCACACGCCGGCTCTACTGTTGCGTTGTATTTATTTATGTCTTGGAAATGACTCCCATTTCTTCGTCTCCACTTGCTCATCTCTAAAGGGGTATGAGAGGGTGGGGAGGATGAATGGACGTGGAGGCAGCACGGAATCCAGTGCCCTCCCGAGCTCAGGGGGCTGCAGTCTGGTTGGGTGGGAGTGCACAGGGGCACCCACCTCTATGGCATCCTTACACCCTACGCCCCATGGCCCATGGCCACGTTCTCAGAGGTCTAATGTCTGTCTGTCCCACGCTGAAGTGCAGAGCAGCCGCTTGGTGTCTGCCTGGCACTGGGTAGCTTAACCCCCGCCTTTCTAGGCCGCAGAGTGTGGGTCTCGTGGTCTCCAAGGCCTTCCAGCCAGCCTGCTCCCTCTACCCCACAGGTGCTGAGGCCCCCCTGGAGCCAGGGGACTCATCCCCGCAGGGCCCAATGAGCCTGGAGCCCCTGGCGCCCCTGGAGAGTACCGATGAGGGGGCCGAAACAGAGAGGTGCCCAGGCTGGGGTGCAGGGGTGGCGGGAGGGAGGTTACTGGGCGCTGGGGGGTGGGTGTGGGTCGCTGCTGCCATCTGCACCTGCTGTGCCAGCCTCTTGCTGTCCCTGCTCCTCCACTGCTCTCTGGCTCTTGCTGTTCCTCTCCCTTCTTCTTCTTTCCTTTCCCCATCTCCCTCCTGCTTCCTTATTGCCCCCTTTCCTTCTCCCTTCCTTTTTCCCCTCCTGCTTCCTTTCCTTTCTTTTTTCACTAATCTTTCTCCTCCTCCCTTCCTCTCCACCTCTCCTTCCATCTCCTTTATTCCCCTCTCCTCTCTCACCTGGGTTTTCTTTTCCCACTTTCCATCCCCCTCTGGTCTCTGCCACTTTTCATTTTTTTAACCCTTTTTCCTCTTTTTCTTTTATTTATTCATTTATTTTTTTTTTGAGACGGAGTCTTGCTCTGTTGCCCAGGCTGGAGTGCAATGGGGCAATCTTGGCTCACTACAACCTCCACCTCCCAGATTCAAGCAATTCTCCTGCCTTAGCCTCCCAAGTAGCTGGGATTACAGGCGTGTGCCACCATGCCCGGCTAATTTTTAAATTTTTCGTAGAGGTGATATTTCACCATGTTGGCTAGGCTGGTCTTGAGCTCCTGACCTCAGGTGATCTGCCCATCTCAGCCTCCCAAAGTGCTGGGATTACAGGCAGAGCCACTGGGCCCAGCCGTTCCCTTCTCTTTCAAGCCTCCACCCTGCCCGCCTCGCTCCAGCCTCCTGGTGCCCGTCCCTCAACCCCCCCACCCCTCTGTGCTCTGTGCCCCGGGGGCCCTGTCCCCCTTACAGCTGGGGGGCAGGCTCTGCCCCCTGCCCGTCCTTGTGCCGCTGCTTTGGGGACCCTTTGGTAGGTGTGGGGAGGTGGGTCGGGTTCCATCTGGGTCCACCTCTGACCCTATGCCCCTCTCTCCCCAGAAGGTGGAAGAGGTGGGTGCCTGGGCCCTGGGTGGGGGAAGGGCTAGCCCCTCCCCCATTTCTCCCAGCCCCTCCCTTCTCCCCATGGCCAGTCCCTCCCCTTCACCCTCTGTGAGGAATGGGTGGGGACATCACCCTCCCAGTTGAAGAGTTAAGTATGGAAATCCTCCCCACCCCATAAACACCCCTCTGTTGCCATCCCCCTGCTCAGGGAAGGGAGGGGTCAGTCCTATGCTCTACCCTGGGTTCCCCATCAAATTTTAATATCCCTCCCCCAGCCACCCCCCACTACCCCAGCGCCCCTAAAATCCCACCACTCCTCTGACTCTTTCCTTTCTCTTCTGTTGCATGTTTGATCCCTGTCCTGGTCTTCCCTGTCCCTGTCCCTGTCCCTGTCCGGGTCTCTCCCCGTCTCTGCCCCTGTACAGGGCTCTCCCCGTCTCTGCCCCTGTCCTGGTTCCTCCTCGTCTCTGCCCCTGTCCTGGTCTCTCCCCGTCTCTGTCCCTGTCCT